>CAXHSH010001367.1:0-13131 GCA_964019135.1 Arenicola marina
AATGTACGTAGAGAGGGTATGTGTTGTGATACATAGCCCAGTGTGATATAATGTACGTGCCGATGGTGTGTGTTGTGATACATAGCCCTGTGTGATATAATGTACGTAGAGAGGGTGTGTGTTGTGATACATAGCCCAGTGTGATATAATGTACGTGCCGAGGGTGTGTGTTGTGATACATAGCCCAGTGTGATATAATGTACGTAGAGATGGTGTGTGTTGTTATGCATAGCCCAGAGTGATATAATGTACGTAGAGAGGGTATGTGTTGTGATACATAGCCCAGTGTGATATAATGTACGTAGAGAGGGTGTGTGTTGTGATACATAGCCCGGTGTGATATAATGTACGTAGAGAGGGTATGTGTTGTGATACATAGCCCAGTGTGATATAATGTACGTGCCGATGGTGTGTGTTGTGATACATAGCCCTGTGTGATATAATGTACGTAGAGAGGGTGTGTGTTGTGATACATAGCCCAGTGTGATATAATGTACGTGCCGAGGGTGTGTGTTGTGATACATAGCCCAGTGTGATATAATGTACGTAGAGATGGTGTGTGTTGTTATGCATAGCCCAGAGTGATATAATGTACGTAGAGAGGGTATGTGTTGTGATACATAGCCCAGTGTGATATAATGTACGTAGAGAGGGTGTGTGTTGTGATACATAGCCCAGTGTGATATAATGTACGTAGAGATGGTGTGTGTTGTGATACATAGCCCAGTGTGATATAATTTACGTAGAGAGGGTGTGTGTTGTGATACATAGCCCAGTGTGATATAATGTACGTAGAGAAGGTGTGTGTTGTGATACATAGCCCAGTGTGATATAATGTACGTAGAGAGGGTGTGTGTTGTGATACATAGCCAGTGTGATATAATGTACGTAGAGAAGGTGTGTGTTGTGATACATAGCCCAGTGTGATATAATGTACGTAGAGAGGGTGTGTGTTGTGATCCATAGCCCAGTGTGATATAATGTACGTAGAGAGGGTGTGTGTTGTGATACATAGCCCAGTGTGATATAATGTACGTAGAGAGGGTGTGTGTTGTGATACATAGCCCAGTGTGATATAATGTACGTAGAGAGGGTGTGTGTTGTGATACATAGCCCAGTGTGATATAATGTACGTAGAGAGGGTGTGTGTTGTGATACATAACCCAGTGTGATATAATGTACGTAGAGAGGGTGTGTGTTGTGATACATAGCCCAGTGTGATATAATGTACGTAGAGAGGGTATGTGTTGTGATACATAGCCCAGTGTGATATAATGTACGTAGAGATGGTATGTGTTGTGATACATTGAGCCCTGGTATCGACCAAAACCATCGAACCAGCCAAGCTGATGTCTTCCCCGTCCATTATCTGAGCGTCAGTCCCCAGTGACCGGTCGGCTGACCTCGGAACGGGGTGGAGGGGGTAGAGGCGGGGGGGGGGGGGCAGGATGGATACCTAAGGGTTGGGCGGGCGGGTGTGCATGTGGTTGGTGGGGTGGCTGGCTCGGGGGGGGGGGGGGGGCGGTGGTGGTTGATACTTAAGGGTTCTCAGGACGTTGTAGGGGTTGCGGGGGGGGGGGGTGGCGGTGGCTGTGAGACGGAAGAGTGGGGGGCGCAGATGCCAATTCCAGGGACACAGATCTCAGGCCGAAATGAATAGCAACTTTTAAGGAAATGGTCATGGCAATACACTTCACTCCAGTTTCATGGGTAGCATTTAGTGGAGCGTTTGGAGGGTGATCACCAAACATCGATGAAGCGTGCCGGAATGGGGGTGGGTGGATCGGGGAGGGGGTGAAAGAAGGAGGTAGTGGTGGGTGGGGGGGGGGCATGAAAGGGATCGAAGCGGGTGGCCTGAAAGGGGGAGGCATGGAGGGAGGGGGGGGGGGTGGGCATGGAAAGGGGGTATATTTCTTGCGCGGGGTGGGGTTACAGGGAATCCAACTCGTGTATTAACCCCTCGATCCTGATGACAGTGTAGACGAGTCGCCTGGGACGTCTCGGATTGAAGAGAATTACTCCGCGACACGCTTGGCGATCTAAGACGCCTACGAGGGAAAAAAAGTAGTCCCGACCAGATGGTAAAAAGTAGTCCCGACCAGATGATAACTGACTCCATTATCGCTCACTTTGTCTTCTTCATTCACATCTTCTTCTTCTTCTTGTCGCCTTGTCTAGGTAGGCTATATACCATGGGAGCTGTGATTGGATGGATGGATGCACCAAGAGCTGCATTGCAACAATCGATGATGGACCAGGCATATATAATTATGGACACGACAAAAAAAGTCTTGAAAAAAAACGGACCTCGCCAATACTCGGAGATCGCCAACTTATCCACTTCGCTTGTCAAACAAACCTTGCGGACTCAGCCAGATTGGAACGTGAGGCATCAAAGCACAGTCTGTGGAATCTCATCTGATCCCGGCACAGTCCTCCGGGGACGGTCGTTACCTGTCTATTGTGGCCGGGCTTTGAAGTAACATTAGGTGTCAGTGGCTGGTAGGGCGGTGATGGTAAAGGCAATCAGGTAGGGCTTGTGGGGTATCGAGTCGCAGAACGCGTGGAGTGGAATGGGGTCTCGAGATGATTGGTTGTATATTCAGGACGCTTTAACCCAATTATGGTCATATCGCGTTAATGGGACGGGATGGAAGGGAAGAGAGGAGCCATGTGCCCGGGGGCAACCCCCTACTGTTCGCGAAGAAGGACATGGGTAACGGTAGAGAAGGGTGGCGGCTAACTGAAGTATAGCTGCAGCAGAAGGTCGATGTAGCGTACGACATATGGTGGGACTGGGAGAGGGGGGGGGAGGGGGGGGAGGGGGGGGGCGCTGCAGCAGAAAGGAGGTGAGCTATCAGAGATGGGTTGTGTAGTATACGCCCAGTGTGTAGTGTAGTAAAGAGGGTAGGGCACAAGAATCGAGTTCGTAAATAGGTGAGATGTGAGCGATATGGGCATGACAGGGCACAGGTAGCACAGGAGACAGCGCGTAGCATCGGACTGGTAGCGCATGAGACACGGGTATTGCAAGAGACAGGGGTAGCGCATCAGGCAGATAGCGCGTGAGACACGGGTAGAGCATGAGACAAGGGTAGAGTATGAGACAAGGATAGCGCATCAGACAAATCGCATCAGACAGATAGCGCATCAGACACGAGTAGCAAATCAGACAGATAGCGCATCATCAGACACGAGTTGTGCATAAGACAGGGGTAGCGCATCAGACAGATAACGCTTCAGAGAGAGATAGCGCATCAGACAAATGGCGCATGAGACACGGGTATTGCAAGAGACAGTGGTAGCGCATCAGGCAGATAGCGCATGAGACACGGGTAGAGCATGAGACAAGGTTGGCGCATCAGACAGAAATCGCATCAGACAGATAGCGCATCAAACAGATAGCGCATCAGACACGAATAGTGCATAAGACAGGGGTAGCGCATCAGACAGATAACGAGGGTGTATCACAAGTGTATCACGTGCAGATGCAGCTGCGGACTGATAGCGCATGAGACACGGGTATTGCAAGAGACAGGGGTAGCGCATGAGACACGGGTAGAGCATGAGACAAGGGTAGCGCATCAGACAGATAGCGCATCAGACACGGGTAGCGCATCAGACAGATAGCGCATCCGACATGAGTAGTGCATAAGACAGGGGTAGCGCATCAGGCAGATAGCGCATGAGACTCGGGAAGAGCATAAGACAAGGGTAGCGCATCAGACACGGGTAGCGCATCACAGGGGTAGCGCATCAGACACGGGTAGTGCATAAAACAGGGGTAGCGCATCAGACAGATAACGCTTCAGAGAGAGACAATCGCTACCCGCCCCAATGGCGGCCATCGCCACCCGCCCCAATGGCGACCATCGCTACCAGCCACAATGGCGGCCACCGCCACCCGCCCCAATGGCGGCCATCGCTACCAGCCACAATGGCGGCCACCGCCACCCGCCCCAATGGCGGCCATCGCCACCCGCCCCAATGGCGGCCATCGCCACCCGCCCCAATGGCGCCCATCGCCACCCGCCACAATGGCGACCATCGCTACCAGCCCCAATGGCGGCCATTGTTACCCGCCCCAATGTCGCCCATTGTTACCCGCCCCAATGGCGGCCATCGCTACCAGCCACAATGATGGCCATCGCTACCCGCCCCAATGGCGGCCACCGCCGCCCGCCCCAATGGCGGCCATTGCTACCCGCCCCAATGGCGGCCACAATGCCGACCAGTCGATGCCAAGCCGTCGCGATGACTTCTGTGGCGCGCTTAGTCTTGGTCAAGTAGAGTACACACGTCATGCAGCATTCATGTAGACACTGGGGTCTCGTCAAATACAAAGCGAACAGCGGGGTCGGTCCCTTATTAACACTGTCAACAGCCCCGCTACAGTGATAGATTTGGAGCCCCCTTCTTATTGCCGGCGGCAGGAAGTTCTCGCGAGATCAATACCGCCGCGAGAGGCGAGACGAGACGAGGGGAGAAACAGGGAACCAGCCACTCAATCGCGCGGGGGGGTGAGAGGGGGCGCAGGCACCAGGCACCGACGTGTCCGAGGACGGGCGGAAGAGCACCGACCCCGACCACGGCGCCCCCTACTGGCCACTTTCACCTCCACTTGAACCCTGGGCCGAGAAATCTGGGACATCATCAAAGATCGTGTTATACACAGGACATGTGAACCCGCTGGCCATGGACGAGTGGAGGGTAATATGAAAGGGTTGGCAATCTCAAGCGGAGGCCACAATGTGTCCAGTTTGACCTCGAGCAATGTCAATGGAGAGCTGCAAGCGGTACACCGACCAATAATCAGTCCTACTTTGAACTCGTTCTTAAAAACACTTTAATGTACAAGGCAAAATGGCGAAACAACGTAAACATCAATGTATTAAACGGAAACTTTTTTGTTAATTCAAAATACATGTCACTCAGTTTTCCGCTTCTTAATTCTTTCTTATAATTATGATCAACTACACTTTCGTCAGCCACTTCAGAGCCCACGTCTCCCGCGGCGCTCAGCCTCTATAAAACACCACTCGGCGCAATGCAGAAAAAGAGAAAACAATTAAACATACAACGAAAACAGAGAAACATGAGAACCAACAGAGGCCGAAACTGTAAACAGCAGAACGATAGTGAGATGCAATAAAAGCAGAAACTTACAATAACAGAAGGAATAAGAAAAATATGGAGATCGTATTAACCAATTGCAGCCAACAGAAGACAGACCATAATGGGCAGAGTCGACAAAGAGACCCACCGAACTACGCAGGTCTGTCAGAGGAAGAGACGGCGAGAAGCACAGGTGTGCCAGAAACACACATATGGAAGCGGAAGAGCGAAAACAAACAGATATGGCATATAAAAAAGAGAGAGAAACACACGGCTAGGGCAGGGGAAGAAAGCCACAGAAAGAGAGAGAGAGAGAGAGAGCAGAAGAGAGCAAACAAATATATATGGCAGAGAAGCAGGCACACAGGTACACAGATAGAAAAGAACAATAGAGAACGGTACACAGGGCAAAATAAGAGAGAACAAAAGACCACAGAGAGATGAGGCAGAGGAAGAGAAAGGCACAGATGGAATAGAAAAAGAGAAAAAGATACATATACAGGGCAGAGGAAGAGGCTGACAGAAGGGTACATGCAGAAGCAGAGTCAGAAGTAGACAGAGGAAGATAAAATCAGATACAAAGGAAGATTAAGATAGAATCTGAGATACAAAGGAAGATTCAGATAGTATCACAGATACAAAGGAAGATTCAGATAGAGTCACAGATACAAAAGAAGATTCAGATAGAATCACAGATACAAAGGAAGATTCAGATAGTATCACAGATACAAAGGAAGATTCAGATAGAGTCACAGATACAAAAGAAGATTCAGATAGAATCACAGATACAAAGAAAGATTCAGATAGAATCACAGATACAAAGGAAGATTCAGATAGAATCACAGATACAAAGGAAGATTCAGATAGAGTCACAGATACAAAGGAAGATTCAGATAGAATCACACAGATGCAGAAGAGGCTGCCATACGGACACATATCGTAGAGAAGACGGAGCCCAAATGAAAGAGACACTCTGGGCGATGACGCTATACTTGAACGGCTCAGCGTACGATTACAATCACAACTCCTCGCTAAGTGTCTTCTGTGACACAATTCTGTGGACAGAGGAAGCAAATAGCGAGAGTCCGTTGCTTACTCTCCACACAAGCGCGTTTCTCCGCGCGACCTTCGTCCTTCAGTCGGCGTAATGTGCGCGGGGTTACGGGGCGGGACGCAATGGCTGCTACTGTAGTACTGCCTCTTCACACACCGTGGCGCTGCGTCAAGCGATGGGTGGGGGGTGGGGGGGGGGGTGTATATATATGTATGTAGGAGCCATGGAGCTCTCAACATCTTTTCCCTAGCCCCCAAGCCGTCAAACCCTGGCCTCCCTCCCTCCCGTCCACCACCACCACCCCACTCCCCTCCCCCCCCCACCTCCCCCTCATCTCCTCTCATCTCTAATGTTTGCTTAATCCATCATATGTCCGGGTGAGATCTGTAAAATGCCATGTTTGTACAGCGGACGCCGCGTCTGCACGGCCATTCGCCTCCGCATCTTGTCAGCGGCCTTGGAGGCAGAGCAAATGATTCACTACAGCTGGACAAATACCCAGGGTGCCCCACTGTGACCCGTCCCGTCTGGGCCAATCACACAATGGCATTTCATTCGCTGCATTGCGGGCATTGTTTCTGAAGATCTAGGTCATATGCTGCATCGGTGAAATTTGCATATGGCGTGCCGATATCTGTATGGGGTCGTTAAAGGATAATTGGAGAGTGGAGAGCTCGTATTAGCGACTGACACTTGGCATGACTGACTCCCGCCGGGGTATGCAGTTAGGTCCCAATGTTAAATGTGGCATCCTATCACCTTAACTTTAACTTGACTTTAATCCTCCGAACGAATTTCGGGGATTATGCGTCAAGATTATATACCTTTAATGCATACTTCTATTGTTTCTTCGGAGTCGCGTTTTGCCGGTAAGGACCTGCCGACCGTGAGCAGGAGGTCATTATTGTACCAGAGCGGGTCATTATAGTTCCGTCACAATAATGACCCCTCGCTCACATACTCCATGCCATCGCCGCCTCCTCGGAGGAAACAATAGAAGTAGGCATTAAGCCAGATAAGGAATGAGTTGTAGGTCATTATTGGGATCGAAGAACTTCGATGCGTAGCCGCGAAGTTGTGAGATCCCAATAATGGTATATAAGGTATATAATACGTCATATACCTGTTATACACAGGTGATCAAGCTGTGACACATCAGTGACACACCTGTCATACAACTGTCATACACCTGTGATGAACATGTGATATACCTGTGATACACCTGTGATACACCTGTGATACACCTGTGATATACCTGTGATATACCTGTGATATACCTGTGATACACCTGTGATACACCTGTGATATACCTGTGATACACCTGTGATACACCTGTGATACACATGTGATACACCTGTGATATACCTGTGATATACCTGTGATATACCTGTGACACACCTGTGATATAAACGTGATATACCATTGATATACATGTGGTAAGGGAAGCCGCCACTTCACCCACTGACGTCACAGTCTCTGCGACACCAACCAACAAACTCAAGGCTTGGAGGCCTTCATTCCTAAAGGCAAACATTCCAGGTATAAGTGTGTTTGGTAAACAACATACCCTTAACAAACATCCAGCACCCTATTGTGCGACACGGGGGGAGGAACAATCAAAGACCGATTGTCTAATAGCCGGCAAACAGTGGCGGTGCACCGGACTCATCAAAGTCTATCCAGGGACTCTGTGGATCCGCTATGTTTAACATTCCGGATACAACCATGATCCCGGCATATCGTGGCCAAGGTAACCGCTTCCTGGGATGCGGAGGCAGGCTAGGGAGGGATGCGAGGGTGGGTCGGTGGCGGTGAGGGAATGGGGAATCAGATTATTGTATCGATGGTGGGGAGTATGTGGGATGTGGGGAGTGAGGTGTTAGGTGTGGGGATGGGGTGTGAGAGGAGGAGATGGGGGTGAGAGGAGAGGAGAGGTGGGGAGGGGGGGGGGTATCACGGAGTGTAATGGTGGGGAGGGTGATGTGGGGAGGGAGGTGCTATGTGGGAACGGTGGGGTGTGCGGAGGGGACGGGGGTGTGGGGAGGGGACGGGGGTGTGACGTGGGGAGTGAAAGGGGTGTGAGAGGAGGGGAGCGGGGTGTGACGTGGGGAGCGGGCGCAAGGTCCAGAAAGATGATTCTAAACAAGCCCGGGAAAGCAGGACATTGACCATTGGATACTCAACATATCTTCCACGGGAGTGAGTGTTGGGAGGCGGGGGGGGGGGGGGGCGGGGTGCGGAGAGTGTGCAGAGGCGATGGGTGGTGGTGGAGATGATGACGGGCGTAAACCCCACCCTCCCCCTCCTCTTCCTCCCCCCGACTCTGACCCTGGCCATGACCTAAACTACCTGAGTTTACAAACACCAGAGCTTGGCTTCCCAAGCCATCGATCAGGTCAACAGGAAAGCCCCTTCCCCTTGCCATCCCCCTCTCTGTGCCTCTGTCTCTACTGTACTTCTACTTCTACCTCTGTTTTTTCTCTTTCTCTTCCGCTTATCGGTGCCTCTCTCTCGGTCTGTCTCTCTGTGCCTCTGTCTCTACTACGAGACATCTATGTGTACGTCTACTTCTACCTCTGTTTCCCCTCTCTCTCTTCCTCCTCTCTGTGCCTCTGTCTCTTTCTCTCTTTGTGTTTCTCTGTTTCTGCCTGTTTCCACTCACTCTTTCATTTTCAGTCTGCGACCTCTTTCTGTCTCCTATTCTATCTCTCGCTTACCACACACACACACCCCACCGCGCTCTGCCTCTGCCTCTTCCGCTTCCTGCCTTCAGCCCAAACCCTCTGGCGACTGGCACCCAGGACCCTTTCTCATACACCATATTGTCTTTACAAAACTCGAATCTAATAACGCTATCCTTCGCAAAACCCCCTTACTTTTTCACCCCTAATGTTAAAGGCCGACTTGATAGATTTGCGTGCACTGACAGGAGTCTATATATAAGAGACATCTTTCTACGCCTCCTCCTCAACGACAAATATGTGACTTTCCACCTAGCCCCCTCCCCCCCCCCCCTCCTACCCCCGGGCCCCCCTCTCCTTCACCTACCCACCACCCAAGCCCTGACGTGGGAGATCAGCCCCCCACCCACCCTCAGGCCCCCCTCTCTCTCCTTTACCCCCCCCCCCCCACAAGCCCTGACGAGGGAGATCAGCCACGTAGCCACGAGGGAAACGTGAGTCCTTCCTTCCCGGGCAGCCGTCTCAGCTACGATTGCTCGCCCAGCGTTGATACCATCAGTGGGGGGGAGGGGAGGCGAGGGTGAGAGAGTAGGGGGGGGGGGGGTGATTGCGCTACCCTATCAGGAACAGAAGGATAAACAAGTCCAAAACTACACCCCAGGCTAGCTGGTTGCTTGGTTGGTTCCGCCATCCATTACGGAAACAGAATGCATAGACAGACAGATAGATGATGACGGGTGCCTCCTTTATCAGGGGTAGAAAGCGACACCTACGAGAAGACAAACAGCCAAAACCCAAGAATCTACACCACCAGACGGCGCGATACCGTGAAACCGGAGCCCCCTAGCGGAAGGCGATATAGTCAGGAGATACTCTCCCAGAGCCGGCAAGATCAGATATTTCCGTAAGATTTATACACCAGAGAATAACTAGGTCTATTCATAGCAACTATGTCCAGGTTACCCTCCTCCGACGAAGATGATTGGTCGGCGACATGCCGCCGATGCTGTAAGAGGATAATAAATATTACCCCATTAGGCCCATGTGTTTGTGGGGGTCCATTGGGAGAGGTCCGTTTGGTAATGATGAACATTGCATTGCAGAAGCAGTGACGAGATCTGATACCACCAGCATTGGGTCTGTGTGTAAGTGAATGGCTTCAATAATTGACCAGCTAATAATACGTTTCATAACGCATGAAAGGAAGCAACTCTTTGTCAGTTTGCCCATGGATGTGCGCTGTGTAGGGGGAGAGACACGTAATAATGCGACACGTTCATAACACGGATGTCACGCCTCGTTTCATTGGACCGTATATCGTCCAATGCGGAGACGCGTTACGAATAATATCCAATAACCATGAAACAAAGCAAAAACTCTATTCGTGGCAATAATCACATCGCGAAATAAACAGTCAATAAAAGTGCCTCGCAAATAACGTGAATGAACCATTTTATTCGTTTCGCCGTGCAGAAACGAAAACATGAGAGAGAGAGAGAGAGAGAGAGACAGAGGCAGAGAGATAGAGAGAAATCACCGTGATTGCGAATGAAAAAGACGCAGTGAGTTTTTTCCGCCGGCGTTAGGGCTTTGTTGAAGCAGAGCGGTGGCCTTTCCTTGGACAATGGACCCTAAGCACCGTGGAAACGACGGCCATTTTAACGACAGACGTAAATGAGACGCGGACGTAAGCACACCAGCAGGGAGACTCACTAGTTCCCGACCAAAAAGCCCAATCTCACTTCCGTCACCATGGCGACGAGACGCCGCTGCCGCAAATCGTGCCGCGCGGGGCTCTGTGGATGTCACGGCCCTCGCGGGAGTTGTCGTAAAAAAAATATAGAAGAGAAGAGAAAAACAAAAATGGCGGCCGCGACAAAGACGACCGGTTTCTGTTCGCAGATCCCGCAAGGTCATAACTCTACGCGGCGTGACAATGGGTCACTGAACAATGGCGGCTGGGGAACGATAAATACTTGTGAATTAAGCCGCACCCTAGCGGCTATAAACCTGCTCTAAATGCTACGAGGAATATCAGCCGTGTGGCGGCCTGAACGTGCGGAGCGGCATTACCAGGCATACGACCCATATTATCGCTCACAGTGTAGAAAATACACAAATAAATGGATGAACCCTCATGTAGGTTGGATATTAATTAATAAAAGCCACGATATATTCGCGTCATTTTCATCTATAGCACACGCTGTAAAGTCTGGGTTAGCAATACCGGGAAGTTGTGTGATTATCACACAATTAACTGTTCATTATTGTGTGTGGAATTCACACGAGTATTAATTGTTAATTATCTGACAATCGGCATAATGAAATCCAATAGGCGAGGAGCTACAACAGCTCGACCCGATACTCTCGAGGATCAACTACCGTAGAGTTAATACTTTAATTCGCCATTTCATCCGGGATTCGATTTTGCACTGCCGGCATTTGGCCTTGACCTTGCGTCGATGGTGATTGCTTCGGCGCCGTCGCTCAGCGGTACGGTGACTGGGTGTCCGGCACATCGAGAGAGGGAGGGGGCGAGGGGGGGGGGGGGGGGGGGGGAGGGGGAGACACCCTCCCGCACCCCCGCGCACCCTGCCTGCCTACCGCCTCTAGCCTGCCCTCACCCCCCCCCCCTCTCCAACCCAGCCTCCCATAACCCGTATAACAGCCAAAACCTGCTTCCTGCAGAACGTCGACTGGGCTGTAATGGGACAACAAACACTTCTGCCATTGCCCGGCGCTCCTCGCTGCTTTACGGCCATCCCAACCACCAAACGGTCCTGATTTACTTCTTTTATCGCCCGGTTCAGAATTCCCTTCGCTACTTTTTTGCCACTGACCCTGAACCTGCATCCAACCGCGCACTCACCCGCCCCCCCCCCCCTCTCTCTCTCTCTCTCTTCCACTCACAGTCTCCCTTCCACTAGCTTGCTGGACTTCCGCTACACCCGGCCCCCTCTTCCACCACCACCATCCCCCCTTCCATCCACCCCCCACCCCCCACCCCTTCACCCGACCCACACTCCCTGCCCTGACCTCACCAACTCCACGCCCCCACTCCACGAACCCTTCGCCTGTCCTCCCCAGGGATCACATCCACACTGCGCCAGGAAACACTCATACCCCCCCCCCCCCCCTCCCCCACAGTCTCGCCCCATCCCGCACCCGACCGCCCCCTCTCCGTCCCGCCCCCAGTCGCCCTTCTCCGCCATAGCTCTGCTCCAGCCTGCCCACTGCTGGTAAAACGACGCAAACAGATAGCGAATAGCTAATTCATTTCGCCCTAATCACTTTCTAGTCGCGAGTTATGGCGACCGTGACGCGGGGCGGTGTGATATATGGGGTGGGCGGGCTTGAGGGGGCGGGGACCGCCTGCCGGGGAGATGCGGCCAAGACACACACCCCGTCCGCAAGACGCGTGACTGACGCGTGGCTCTAACGCGTGGTTCAGACGCTTGGCATTGACGTGTGATTCCGACGCTCGGTTCAGACGCGTGGTTCAGACGCGTGGTTCAGACGCGTGGCTCAGACGCGTGGCTCAGACGCGTAATTCAGACGCGTGGTTCAGACGCGTGGCTCAGACGCGTGGTTCAGACGCGTGGTTCAGACGCGTGGTTCAGACGCGTGGTTCAGACGCGTGGTTCAGACGCGTGGTTCAGACGCGTGGTTCAGACGCGTGGTTCAGACGCGTGGTTCAGACGCGTAATTCAGACGCGTGGTTCAGACGCGTGGCTCAGACGCGTGGTTCAGACGCGTGGTTCAGACGCGTGGTTCAGACGCGTGGTTCAGACGCGTGGTTCAGACGCGTGGTTCAGACGCGTGGTTCAGACGCGTGGTTCAGACGCGTGGTTCAGACGCGTGGTTCAGACGCGTGGTTCAGACGCGTGGTTCAGACGCGTGGTTCAGACGCGTGGTTCAGACGCGTGGCTCAGACGCGTGGTTCAGACGCGTAATTCAGACGCGTGGTTCAGACGCGTGGCTCAGACGCGTGGTTCAGACGCGTGGTTCAGACGCGTGGCTCAGACGCGTGGTTCAGACGCGTGGTTCAGACGCGTGGTTCAGACGCGTGGTTCAGACGCGTGGTTCAGACGCGTAATTCAGACGCGTGGTTCAGACGCGTGGTTCAGACGCGTGGCTCAGACGCGTGGTTCAGACGCGTGGTTCAGACGCGTGGTTCAGACGCGTGGTTCAGACGCGTGGTTCAGACGCGTGGTTCAGACGCGTGGTTCAGACTATGTTTCTAGCGAGGTGGTTGCGGCAGTAGGTAGCTTTTAAAGCGTT